>JAOTNS010004103.1:1840000-1850000 GCA_028476615.1 Culter alburnus
TAATAAATATTTTATGTTACTCTATATTTTATTTTACAATTTAAATATAAATGTGTTTAGGTGTGATTTCAGTTATTATTGTTATGTTTTAATCAACAACAATAACTTGTGATTAATTAAATTAATAACAATAATAATTATAATTATTATTACACCAACAATAATAATAATAATAATAAAAAATATAATTATAATACATACATTTGTATATTTAACTTAATTGTAAATATTATTCTAATTATTTAAATAAATAAATTGTATACTTAAAATAATAAATTTATATTTAACTTATTTTTTATTAAATATTATTCTTCTAATTATTTACGAAAATACAATTGTATATTTAACTTAATTTCTAAATTAAATTAAATTTTATTCTTCTAATTATTTAAATAATTTAAATATATACAATTGTATATTTAAAAATAAATGCATTTGTATTAATAAATGAAATATTATTCTCTAATTATTATTTGTATATTTAACTTAATTTAGAAATTAAATTAAATATTATTCTTCTAATATTTAAATAAATACATACATATAAATACAATTGTATATTAAAAATAAAACATTTGTATATTTAACTATTTTAAATTACAATTATAATAATTTAAATAAATAAATACAATTGTATATTTAAAAAATACATCTCTATATTAACTTAATTATAAATTAAATTAATATTATTCTAATAATTAAATAATAATTAAATACATAAATACAATGTATATATAAAATAAATACATTTCTATATTAACTTAATGTATAAATTAAATTAAAAAATTTAAATAATAATTTAAATACATAAATACAATTGTATATATAAAAATAAATACATTTCTATATTTAACTTAATGTATAAATTAAATTAAATATTATTCTAATATAATTTAAATAATAATTTAAATACATAAATACAATTGTATATATAAAAATAAATACATTTCTATATTTAACTTAATGTATAAATTTAATTAGTATTCTAATTATTTAAATTGAAATTAAAATAAATACATTTGTATATTTAGCATAATTTTCAAATAAAACAATTAAATTAAATATTACAACAAACAAACTAACAAATAAATAAATGAATTTGTATATTTAATTTCATTGACTGTTTCTGGAAATACTTCATTTGTTGTGTTTATGACAACATGTTTCCTGCTTCCTTGATTTCAAACGACAATTCAGAATCCTGAATTGCTCCGTCAATTCAAGTTCATGAACTGAAGAGGATTTAAAATGCATCTTCAATTGTGTTTTGAATGGTGCACAACCCTGCTGGGTGTCAAGAAGCCATTAGAAACAGTCACACACACACAAGCGAACCGTAACAGCTCATTCAGTTTGTCTGAATGACCGTCAACAAGCAGTTATTTCAGGCGCTGTCATGGTCCAATCACGGCTTATCCGTCTCTCGTCGAGGCACCAGCTCAGCAGATTAGTGACCATCTGATGGGTCGAGGAAGTGAATGCATGGAAACGGAGAGGAGAGGAGGGATGACCTTTGACATCAGCCCAGCAGCGGCCTCTTAGAGCCAGATTAAAAACAGAGAAATCTAATGTTTGACAGGCTATCGAAATCAAAACTGACACTTTTTACCTTCTTAACGCACGGTTCTGAACATATTGTTAATGATTCACCAGTGCACGTTATTCCAAATAAAAAGAAAATATATTTTTTTAGTCTCTAGAAACCTAAAATGGGTTGCAAACCGTTTCATGTTGACTCTTTCAAAAATGCATTTCCATTAAAATGCAAACAGGGAGATTTTGGGACACTTCATACTCACTGTGTTCATTCTTTGCTGCACGGATGCTTGTTTACTTGTGTGTTTCTGTCTCCCTGAAGAGGTTTGTGTTTAAAGGAGCTGTCTGCATCCTTCAAGCGTTAAATGACTCTGCTCCATCTATCAGATGTTTCTGACTCTGAGGATGGGCTGAAAGAGTTCAGAGAAATCTGTTGAATAAACAAACACACACTGTTGACTAAGTGAGCTCTCCACCACCATATAAAACGGCATACAGAACGACTTTTTGGCTTATGCTTCTGCTTTAAAGTGAGACTTTATCTCTCGCTAAATTATTTAGCCGCTGTCGCGACGTACGGGCCGTTTCATGTCCTTATTTTAGGTCAAAATGAATCTCTTCTTCTCCACACTGACAGGCTCTCAGCATGCAGTCTTACACAGAAAGATAATGTCATATTCTGAGTCATATTTTTGAAGAAACTAGAAGATGTTGCAATGCATTTTTGCTCAAGAAGTGTCTGAAACAACTGCTTGATGTCATCAGCGCAAGGGTTATTACTGGGAAAAAGCTAGCTGGCATAAATAAGTTAAATGCAAAATAAACTTAACTAACAAGTAAAAATAACAAGCAAGTAAAAACTATTTAAGTACATCTATGGAAGCTTATTTCAGCCATCAAAAAAAAAAAAAAAAAAAAAGTAATTGTGACTTTGTCTGACTTTATATCTTGCAATTCTGACTTTATAACTCACAATTCTGACTTTATATCTCGCAATTCTGACTTTATATCACAATTCTGACTTTATATCAACTGACTTTATATCGCATTCTGACTTGCAATTCTGACTTCACTCGACGGACTTCTCGCAATTCTGACTTTATATCTGACTTTATATCTCGCAATTGACTTTATATCTCGCATTCTGACTTTATATCTGACTTTATATCGACTTTATATTTCTGACTTTATCTCGCAATTCTGACTTTATAGCTTTTTATGACTTTATATGACTTTATATCTCCAATTCTGACTTTCAATTCTGACTCTTTCTGACTTTATATCTCGCAATTCTGACTTTATATCACACAATTCTGACTTTATATCTCACAATTCTGACTTTATTCTTTCTGACTTATATCTCGCAATTCTGACTTTATAACTCGCAATTCTGACTTTATATCTCGCAATTCTGACTTTATATCTCGCAATTCTGACTTTATAACTCACATTCTGACTTATATCTCTTCTGACTCTCACAATTCTGACTTTATATCGGACTTTATACTCGCAATTCTGACTTTATAACTCACAATTCTGACTTTATATCTCACATTTCTGACTTTTATATCACTCAATTCGACTTTAATCTTCTGACTTTATATCTCACAATTCGACTGACTTTATATCACTCGACTTTATATCTCAATTCTGACTTTATATTGACTTTATAAATTCTGACTTTATATCTTCTGACTTTATAACTCACAATTCTGACTTATATCTTGCGCACATTCTGATTTTATCTCACAATTGACTTATCTCGCAATTCGGACTTTATATCGACCTCGCAATTTGACTTTATCTCGCAATTCTGACTTTATATCTCGACTTTATATCTGACTTATCTGCAATTCTGACTTTATAACTCACAATTGACTTGCAATTCTGACTTTACTCGCAATTCTGACTTGCAATTGACTTATATCTCGCAGACTTTATATCATTCTGACTTTATCTCGCAATTCTGACTTGACTTTATAACTCGCAATTCTGACTTTATATCTCGCAATTCTGACTTTATAACTCACAATTCTGACTTCTGCATTCTGACTTTATACAATTCTGACTTATATCTCGCAATTCTGACTTTATATCACAATCGCAATAGCAATTCTGACTTTATATCTCGCAAGCAATTCTGACTTTAGAGTTTATAACTCGACGACTTTATATCTCGAGTTCTGACTTGACTTTATATCTCACAATTCTGACTTTGTAACTCGCAATTGCGAGTTTAATCTCGCAATTCTGAGAAAAATGTCAGTATTGTGAGTTGCAAACTTGCAATTGCGAGAAAAAAGTACTTTACCTTTTTATTTTTTATTCAGTGGCGGAAACAAACAAATTAAAAGTACATTTGAAGATAGCATTAAAACTGAAGATGCATAACCATAATAACCTTGATCAGAAGGGAAACTGCAACACTTCATTGGCTCTGGAGATCCAGGAGCGGCAGCATCTTCACTGAACTGTCATCCAAACAAACCCATTCATCCTCAAAGCATTTCTGCTCTGTACTCACTAAAAAATATTGGGTTAAAAATAACCCAACAAGTAACCCAACTATGGGTTAACATAGCACCTTCCCAACTGTGGGTTTTTTTAACCCAATGGTTGGGTTAAAAGCCAGTGGGTTAAAATAACCCAAAGTTGGGTTAAAATAACCCCAGTTGGGAAGGTGCTATGTTAACCCATAGTTGGGTTACTTGTTGGGTTATTTACTAATTATGACTATTAACTTTTATTCATGACATTATTTTAATATATAAATACACTTTTTTTTCTATATTGTTTATTTGTATAAAATATGTTTTAACAAATATATTTTAAATGACAAATGAAATATTGTGGAGCCATTTAATGTAAATATAAGTGTACATATTAAATTCAAAACACACAAGTGTAAATCAATTCAAAACCTATGCAAATTTGCACAAACAGTACACATTCAAAACCTACACAAACATGTACAGAGTAACTCAAAACAAAATAATATGTATACAGAACACAAAAATTCAAAATGAACACTATTTAAACCTACAAAGTGTACAGTAAATATTAAATTCAAAACCTATAAATTTGCAAACAGTAACAATTAAACCTATATTCAAAACCTTCGCAACCATGTAAACTCATACATAAAATATACAGAACACAAAAATACAAAATGAACACTAAATGAAAACTACGAGTACACATAAATTCATAACATTAAATCCTTCAATAAATAACATATCACACGTACAGCAGGCGCTTGAGGTCCGCAGTGAGGTCGGCCACAGGTAGGAATAATGGAATAGTACTCCGGTTCTATTTTGTGGGTCAACACTGTACATTGTATGCATTGATGTGTTGTAAACATACCTTAAGTGATAAAACCACAAATATGTTGGACCTAATGATGATGATCAAAGTTCTTAAGGAGGCAGCAGTGTTGAAGGAATCCCTCTTAATAGTCAACTTTTGAAGTGGATCCCAAAAAAATATATATACATAAAAAAACTTGGGAGTTCTCTTTGTCCTCAAGGCATCAAGTCATGTGGATCCTGGCTTGTCTCACTGCTCAGGTAATGCATTATATTAGTGCCAACCTTCAAAGAATAAATAAAGTTTAGTTGGCTGCACTGTGACAACATAAGCAATGTAAAATTATGTAAAAGTTACACTGAAGCAGTGCTGTACTGAATTAAAATATAGTCACTGCATTACACCTGCTGTTAAAGGGTTAATTCAGCTTCCCAAAGAGCACAGCGTTAAGGGAACAGTGGATGAAGTTTCAGGGCTCGACAATAAGGACTGCCCGATGGCAGAGGGGCCAGTGTGAACGACGCTCGGGACGGTAGACGGAACGGTCACTTGTCTGATCAGGCCAGTGTTGTAGGGTATGCAATATATATCGTCTATGTCTATGATATCACAATTGTTGTTTTAACGATCTGAAATTATCAAGTATGTCCCTCAATTTACAAAACCAAACAAAAACACACTCATTGAGCGCACGCATGCAATATGTGTCGTAGTCTAGTAACAGTTAGGTTAGACTAGTGCGCGTGCATATTTAGAGTGTACACTTTCACTGCGCATGGTTTAGTCTATTAAAATGCCTTTAGAATGACCCAGAATTCAAGGTAAGGGGCAAAAATGCTCCAGTATATCCTTTATATTTATATCACTTAATATAGTTAACCAATATTACACAGCGCAATTTTTCTCCAAATATCAACAATTTCAAATGTGATATTGATTTTATTTGGCGTGCAGTTTAATGAACAATAACTTAATATCAATGGACTTTAATTTTAGACACTAAATAGCCTGTTTCACTCTATTTTGCCAACGAAAATAGTTCCAAACAAAGTCCACAGAATTGTTTTGCGTCTCTGAGCAACACTTCCTGAATTGATCAGCCGTTTTAATGAATCGGTTGAATCTCAATGACTCGCTCATTAGCAGGGACTTGCTGCCACCTACTGGCGGGTTTAATTTCAGGTTTAAAGTGTCTTTTCATTTTTTAAATAATTTCAAATAACCCTTCTGGGCCATAAAAATTTTAGTTGCGTGGACTCTTAATGGAGGGACAGAAATTTCTTTAAATATCTTTAAAAAGATTTTGATTTGCGTTCCAAAGATGAACAAAGGTCTTATAGTTGTGGAACAACATGAGGGTGAGAAATTAATGACAGAATTTTCATTTTTGGGTAAACTAACACATTAACAAGCAGAATCAATATGTACAGAGCAGTGTAATTTATCAAAGCTAATTTTGCAGTGTTGCTTTTACTTACAGGGTGATTGTCAGTTAAGCTGTGCTTCATTTCAGCACCATTTTCCCATCTGTGAGACATGGCGATGATGGCAGGACAGTGGGAAGGGTTTTGAAGGCAGTTTCTCCATGGCCATCTTTGAAAGACAAGTTTAAAAAAATTGTATTTATACCACGTGTGTGTGGACAAATTTCACAAGCATGACATGGTCAATACATTTTTTCCCAAAATAAAACAACCCTTCACTATTCTGAACATCATTAAACTCAGCATTCCATTTCTTCAATAGTTTTTGTTCCAAAGGATCAAATCCATGCAGTTTGTTGAGGTGTTGTACATCTAATGAACACATTAGCTTGGCTGTGAGGACTTCTTGCGTTCTTTTGATACTAAATCGTTGTCAGTCATTAAACAACTTGGATTCTGTTTAAATTAAAACATAATGTATTAAAATGAAGGAAGACAACTGAGAAAAAAACAAAACAAGAGTACTAAACTGTACCCCAGTGTTTACCTGGTTCTGTAGTAGCCCTAGCACTGCACATTTTGTCTTTCTAATCCTGATTTAACTTACCAGCTTGTTAGCAGAGAGACTCCAAGGCCGGAAAAGGGTGTCAGATAAGGAAGACATCAAAAATGTGTATTGCTGGGGATAATCTAGGACCAGTTGAGAACCACTGTCATCCAGCAGCATAAAACTTTCATCCACTTCTTGCTCTGTGTTACAATAAAACAGAAAAATGAAATATTGACAGTATTTTAAAAAAGTTGTCACTTATTTAAATAGCTTACCTTCAAATGTTTCCATTAAATAGCAGGTTGTTGTAGTCTTTGCTTCACAAATTATTCCATTTGTCTAAAACACAAGTATAAACACATTTAGTACAACACAAATGCAAGAACTAACATAACGTTAGCTTCATAAGAAATAATAGTACAAAGATGCTTCAGATACCCCTGTAATACATTTACATGCATTACTATATATATGCATTATTAATATACCACATTTCTGCAAATACCAGATTTGCATTTAGTGTTACTACAGTAAATCTAATAAACAGTAGGTTATTTATCTATAACTACTCATGAACTAATCGTTCATTGGTTGCACAACGTTTTTCCAGCTTTTGCATAGAAGCTGTTGGGAATATTGCGCTTTTTCATCTTACAGTATCTTAGATTTTAGCGAATTCAAACAGCCCTGTTGTGGTACCGTATGATCGAGGATCGAGGACCGAGCTCGCGCTGCGTAGGCCGAGCTGATAAACGGTCCGGTCCGCGGCTCGGCCCAAACGGCACTTTCGTTCCGCATTTCTAAAAGACCTGTACAAAAAAAGTACTTTTTTAAAGTCTGAAGCTCAAATTTAGTTGTCATGAAAGATTATCACGAAGACCGTAAAACATGCGTAATATTGGATAGTGATTACTGAGACCTAACGATCTTCCTTAGTAAAAATATAAAATTCAGTTTTAGAATATACGTAAGTTAATGTTTCACTACACAATACCTAATGTTATAAAAGTTTTATATACGAAAACGACATGCTTACCTTCATAATCAGGCTGCAGCAGCTTCTTTCCGTTGACTGTCCCTGGACCGTTAAAATTTGAACCGTCACGGGATCCGCATTTAACCCAACAGATGGGTTATTAATAAAAATAACCCAACGATTTCAAAATGACCCAACATTTTTGGTAAATAACCCAACCTAGTGACCCAATATGTGTAACCCAACGGTTGGGTTAATAAAATAACCCAACGTTTTTTACTGTGTATGCTTCATCGGCCACACATATGTTGCATTTGGATGCATCATCTATCAGTTATGACATCTCATGTGAATCCTACAGATTTATCACAAAATCTGTGATTTTTTTACACCTTCTTTCCCCTTTATATCGTGCATCCCTAAATGCATTATAACATGCATCATGATACCTTTATAATGCATTAAAGGCTTTAAGAAAAGCGTTACCATATTTTCTTGTAAAACGTACTCCAAAAATCTGCAGATATGCTGCAAATACTGAAAGACTGAAATGATCACGAATCTCTTTTATCTTAAAAGATGAAGAAAATGTGATTCCTCACAACATGAGCCCTTTAAGAAAACATCGGAAAGCAGTTCATTGGATCTGTCATGACACAACTGTGACTTCATTTGACAAAGATCGCAGCTGTCATCCATGTGCTCACAGTATCTGGCTTCACTCACATAAATCTGATTGGAATAAATCTCTTTTGCTGGTTCTCATGTGGCTTATTAAATTCAGGGACAGTGACAGAAAGGGCTGGTTTGAGTGTTTGCGTGGCGTATTTGTGCCTCAAACAGTGAGACACGAGAGAATAAAGGTCTCTGAGCAACCAGCACATTACAAACAACAAAATAAGGTTGCTAAAACACACTGAGCTCATCTGACACAGAGCAAGGTTGCTAAAACACATTGAAGTGGAGCTCTGCGCTATTTCTGGTAGGCGACACCTCTGTTTCAAAGCAACACGGCATTTGTTGTTTCCTTTGAAGCTGTTGTCAGCAATAAATCGCATCCCACGTACCCAAAGAGCTCAGCTGAAAGCCTGTGACTAAGATAAAGACAAGCCTGAAACTGACTTAGCTGAGATACTTCCTGTAATATACTTAAGTATACAAATAAAAGAAAAAAATGCTTCCTCTGAATTTTTTGTCATTTTCCAGTACAAATATCAAAATATTCTTAAATTAAGATATATTTTCATTAGAAGCAAAAAGACAGAAGATTAAAATGGTTGTTTCATGAAAATCCAGCCTCTCTGAAATTGCCTACCCTTGCTTTAAGTTCATTTTCTGAACCAACTGGTAGATATTTTTTCTTGTTTTAAGCATAAACACTCAATTTTTCAGGAAATAAGACAATATATTTTGCTTCTCAAGTAAATGCATCTTGATTTAAGAATGTTTAGATATGTTAAAATCATTTCAAGCAGCCACTCTTGAAATCATGCTTGCATAGCTAGAAGCAATACTTTCAGGAAATTCAGCTGCTCTTCTCCTTAGTGTATCTGCCACTCACTGTGGTGTATTTTGGGTTATGTTCTGTCTTCCCCCTCACTGACAGTGTCACACCTCCACAATCTCCTCCTGACAAACTGCTGCCCACATGCAATGACCCCAACCAGACCTTCAGCAGTATTTTGAAGCATCTATTTGTGTAATTCTGGGGGTGTTTGTGGTGCTCAGACTCTATTTCAATATTAAAACCAACAGAAATGGCATTCAATCAATTCAAACTTATTTCACATCAGACTAAACATGAGGAAAAATCTGGATGGTGAAAAGTGTCTCTATATAAAAAATAAGGATACAAAAAGGAACATTCAGAGTCACAGCAAGTTATTAGACTTCGTCGATCAATCATTGTGCCAAAATAACATTTTTAAACACTGCTGATTACATGTGGATTTAAACGAAATATCCATCTAATAGAAAATATGGAAAAGCATAGACATATCAGGGTTGAGTGACATTTATAATTAAATTCTGAATGCCTTTGAAATTCCAATTAAATTCCTGAAACTAAATTGAGGTTGCAAACCGGATGCAACATGAATTCAATTTGAATGCAAGGAAGTAGAATAAACGTTTTTTTAAACCTTATTTAAAGTTTTTTAAAGGAGGAAGTAAGGGTGGATGGATGGACGGACTGAAAGATGGATG